>JAVTVY010052052.1:0-27106 GCA_036873755.1 Hanleya hanleyi | reverse complement strand
GCATAAAGTAAATTGTAGACTCACAGATTTATGCCTACAAGATCAAGGTACCGGTAGTGATATACCCGAGGTTTGTCATGATCCAGATTATTTTTCATCACATTGATCTACTTGAACATTTTAACCTCAAAATGAAAAGGGTCCTATTTGCCCCATGTCTAAGGATAGGTGTATAACGAGAGCAACTGGACAATTCTGTGCTTCAGTGATTAGTATGTTAAGAGGTAGGTACATTAATTTTAAACACAATGATAATGTGCACAGTAATTCAGCACTTCAAATATGACCGACAGTAATGTCAAGGACAAATAGCTTAACTTGCTTTTCACATCTCATACTTTAGCAAGCATTTATAATCCAAACCCCCTAGCCTGGCCTATGTGATCATTACCTAAGTGAAGAAAGTGTCAGAAATGCAAAAGTAGCACAAGTTGTCTTGAAGAAGGCAAGAGCAGACAAGACTGCTTGATAAAACATGATCTGTATTGTCTGAGATCTGTGACAGGTCATAGAGAAATCTGCAACAAAACAGATGAACAGCAGATATACGATCTGCATATTCTGGGGTCTGTGACAGGTCAAAGAGAAATCTGAAACCAAACAGTAGATATGATCTGCATAGTCTGGGATCTGTGACTGACCATGGAGAAATCTGAAGCCCAACAGATGAAACAGTAGATAAATGATCTGCTGAAGCCAAGCAGATGAAACAGTAGATAAACGATCTGCATAGTCTGTGATGTGTGACAGGACATACAGAAATCTGAAACCAAACAGATGAAAAAGTAGATACAATGGGATCTGTGACTGTTTGGGATATGTGACAGGTCAGAGAGAAATCTGAAACCAGAGAGACGAAACAGTAGATATGATCTGCTTTGTCTGGGTTCTGTGACAGTCCATAGAGAAATCTGAAATCAAAGAGATGTAACATTAGACATGATCTGCAATATCTTGGATCTGTGACAGGTCAAAAAGAAATCTGAAACCAACAGAAGAAACAGTACATATGGTCTGCAATGTCTGGGTACTATAACCAGTCACAGAGAAATCTGAAACCAAAGAGATGAAACAGTAGATATCATCTGCAAAGTCTGGGTACTGTGACAGGTCCTAGGGAAATCTGAAATCAAAGAGATGTAACATTAGATATGATCTGCAATATCTTGGATCTGTGACAGGTCAAAAAGAAATCTGAAACCAACAGAAGAAACAGTACATATGGTCTGCAATGTCTGGGTACTATAACCAGTCACAGAGAAATCTGAAACCAAAGAGATGAAACAGTAGATATCATCTGCAAAGTCTGGGTACTGTGACAGATCTAGGGAAATCTGAAATCAAAGAGATGTAACATTAGATATGATCTGCAATATCTTGGATCTGTGACAGGTCATAGGCAAATCTGAAACAAACAGATGAAGCAGTAGATATGATCTGCATTGTCTGGGCACTGTGACAGGTCAAAAGGTCAACAGTCAAGTAATCACTCGGCTTGAAGATCAGGAATATGAGAATTTATCAGCAGTATATATCAATTCAGGGCTGTGGAATGTGACCAAACTTCATGTATACCGTCATAGCAAACATATTCATTTTGAGATGTGATCCCTCCAGTTCTAGAATATGCATTCTGTCTTTCGGATATTCCGAGCTCCTGTTGATTCTAAGGTCAAAAGTTCAACAGTTGCTGTATTCCTAAACAAGCCAGTGCTCTATTTTGGGAAAGCTAATTGTTTCATTACAAAATTAATGTGTTTGTTTTGCTGGCGCATATTGAAGCCAATTTTGTCTCTTGTTATAGTGCTGTCTTTACTGATGATACTTCACCCAGTCACATTGATCTATCCTCCTAATGCTGAGCATCAATGAAGGAAGCAACAAGTTCCAATTTTTAAGTGTTAGATATGACTCGACCAGAGACTGGTCATAGGACCTCCCACTTGTGAGGCGGATGCTCTAACCACTAGACCATTGCAATGCAGTGAAATGAAGAGGCTGTTACTTTTATGGGCATTGTAGGCGGTACAGACTCAAATATGAAGAGAGCTCACTGAGGTCGACTTACAATGGCTGCAAAACATGTACAGAGAAAAGTAACATTTAGCATTCAGATTTATTTCCTTTTTTATACGCCTGCCAAAAGTCGGACGTATTATGTGATGGCGGTTTCCGTCCGTCTGTCCGTGTGTCCGTCTGTCCGTCCCCCGTGTCCGGTCTATATCTGGGACAGTTTTCCATCTACAGTTCTAATTTTTGGTGAGTGGATACCCTACGGGGAGACGATGTGTCGCATACCAAAATGAAGGTCAAGGTCAGAGGTCAAAGGTCACTGGCCTAAAAAACGGGAAATCACTGAAGTGTTCGTGTCCGGTCTATATCTTTTCTATCCACAGTTGCAATTTTTTGTGAGTGGATACGCTAGGTAGAGACGATGTGTCGCGTACCAAAATTGAGGTCGAGGTCAGAGGTCAAAGGTCACTGTTGCCTAAAATCAGGAAATCATTTATCATTGACAGTTTTCTATCTACAGTTCTAATTTTTGATGAGTGGATGCCCTAGGGGAGAACGATGTGTTGCATACGAAATGTAGGTCGAGGTCAGAGGTCAAAGGTCAGTGTGACGGAAAAATCAGGAAATCATTAAAAATTTCTAATTTTTATGAGTGGATTCAAAAGGGGGAAACGAGGTGTCGCATACCAAAATATAGGTCAAGGTCGAAGGTCAAAGGTCACTGACCCCAAAATCAGGAAATTATTAAAAATAAGTTTTTTTGTGCCAGTAGATGCATGAGGGGGACACGATGTGTCGCATACCAAAATGTAGGTCAAGACCGAAGGTCAAGGTCACTGTGACCCCCAAAATCATGAAATTGTTAAAAATCATGATTTTTTTGTGTCCATTGATACACATCCTCACGAGCCAGTTTATCGATCGATCTGTTAGGATCGATACACTGGCTTGGTTAGTTACCCATATGAGTTCTGGATATAAATAGATCAAGAGGTTTCCTCTAAATCAACCCAATCAGTGAACGCGCTAAGCCAGTTGATTAGGCCAATCCGCTGCTAGGTATGAGATATGACAGGATTGAATTTTGTTGCGGACTCAACTGCTTTGATGTCAAGTTGAAATCAACATCGGAAGTCAAAGCAAAAACCGCAAGCTTGGGATACCGACATGCTTATTCAAAACAAGCGCGGTGGATGAAATGTACGAGATTGTATAATGGAGGCGTCGACTCAAGAACTCATTCGAAAGACCAAAAATGTCCAGGTAAACCCTCTCCAAGGATTTAGGATTTACCTGGACTTGTGAAGATGATTAAGATATTGAGGGAAGACAATGTGTCCTGTACCAAAATGTAGGTCAAGATTAAAGGTCAAGGTCACTGTGACCCAAAAATTTGAGATCCTTAAAAATAACCTTTTTGTGCCAGTAGATACATTAGAGGGACATGATGTGTTACAAGGTCACTGTGACCCCAAACTCAAGAAATCATTAAAAGTCACATTTTCATATACCTGTCGAAGACGAGATCATGTAATGCGATGTTGCATTCTGTCCACTCACCCATTAACTACTTTGTCCATGCGATATCTCTAGTTTCAAGGTATGGATTGATACCAAACTTTGGATATAGCTTACTCGCATTGCAAAGAGAGATCAATTTGTCAAAAGTCAAGTTTAGCTGCCTTTATGTGTTAGGTTGGAATATTCAGACTTGTCTCCCCTACATGTATATGGCATTTGTCCTGTGGAGTTGTCTCATGTTTGATACATGTAAGAAATGGCTACATTTACTTAAATTGTTGTGAAATAAAAACCGTACATTTACTAATTTAATGGGGAGAGGGGTCCTTTATGAACTTTATACCTGTTTATTAACTCAAGAACAAAGGTTTACTTCATCACTTTCTTCACATCCTTCTACCTTCATGGAAAATTTTCTCGCCTGAAAGGAATCCATTTGAAAAAAAACTACTATTTTCTAGTGTTTGACTATTGTCGATTTCAGTGTGGGAGATGTGAGCTCTCGACTCTTGTTTCAAGGTCACCTAGTTACCAAGAGTTCAGCCCATTTTAGTTTATCATTCAATATAAGATGTGATGTAACATTCTCAGAAGCATAAAATCGTAGACCTTTCTCTGGATTGCTAGCTACCAATTCGGATCAAGGCCATTAACAATCTAGAAATTCAGACCAGTGTAATTCCAGATATACGGGCGTATATTGAAGCCCCTTGGGCTCTTGTTTTACATAGAATCATGAGTGAGAAGATTATTTTAGTGTTACTCAAGCACCATACAGCCTGCATGGTCACACTTTCATCTCCTGGTCATCAACCTCATATATTCTGAAAGATTAAATGATCATAGACTGGTAGAGTTAAAGATCTCATCAGTCCTAAAGAATAACTTTTTTGACAAACTGATGATCTAATACAGATTTAAACTACATTTAGATGATAGATTACACTTGTCTCAATGATGAAATCCACCATGAAAATATATTCTTGCTATTCTCCCCTGACTGATGAGGATCTGGAATTGAGATCGCTGATGGATTTTCAGGAAAGGTTTCCTTGTTTCTTCTTGCACAGAAAAATATGAGGGAACAGCAAGATAAATCTTCTTAGTTCAGCAGTTTTGAGAACGATAAATTTAAATTTCATTTATTTTTGCAGTCCATGTACAAGTTCTACTCACAGACATAATGGTTAACACTATCAGAATACCCACCATGAAGCTCACAAGTGTCTTCAACCTGAGAATGCACTAAACCTGCAAGAAAATGATATTTATTTAAGGCAACAGTATCTCTTTCTAGATTCAAGGCATGAAATGTTCAGAATTTCAGTCCTGGTCGAGACTGTTTACTACTCAATTTTATGTGAGATCCAAATAATATATTCACAAATTAGTAAGCATGGTAAGTAGGCCTACTGGACAATTGCCATGGCAGATTAACTTTAGGCCATCCATAATAATAGTTGTAACTAAGGTTCAATAATAGACATTAATCTGATGTCATCACTGCACTGCATTGTGGGAATCAGAAGTATAAATTAACCATCTTTGGACTACACAGGTGGAAACTGTAATTCAGTTGGCATGGATACACAATGCATCATGGGATAGAAAGAAGGATAAAATGTCATCAGGTTTTCTGGATATTGGTGAGTAGGTAGGTTGGAAGGCATTTTTATTTTATTTTATAATTTATCATTATCAAATGTGATTTTGACAAAACATTTATAAAACAAGATTTGAAATTGGTTATAGGTTATGCATATGTAGATTTATTGGTATCTACTTATTTATAACTGAAAAAGTCATAACATTAATTTTTGAAAATTTTAAACAGATCACTACTGGAATCCTTTATATTTCAAATAATAAAAAAAAGCGGCTACCCAAAAATTGCTAAATATTTTTTGTAGGATGGTTACATCAAACACAGATCTTATATAACAATGGCCCTACTCTGGTGAAGATGTAATCAGATCTACATATTGCCAGTTCATGGCATAACTAAAAATTTGCTTGTGACATTGTCCAGACATGCCTTATTTTATTTCTTGTTCTCAGTGACTGGATCATCTGTCAGAATATTTCCAACATTATGTTTCTGACCAGATTGCATTATCCTGGGTGGCAGGTCATGACAGTCATTACAGGAACTCATTCGTGATATTTGTGACATTATGCTTATGTATTTGGATATAGACTGGTTGCCTCCCCTGTATATCCGCACAGAAGACAGGTTCATGACCAGCATCGTTGATTCAAAATTCTGTCTGGATATAAACTCATTCTACACATTTCAGAATGTATCGTGTCCCAATAAACACTCCTGGCCTGGAGAATGAACAGGCAGCGAAACGAATGCTGGCATAACCGGTCTACTGTATGGGCATACAGGGGAGGTAACCCCTGTAAGGGCATACAGGGGGGTAACCCTGATTTGGTTTCTCCATTCTCGGGACAGATGTCTGTCTTGCCTAATATACGCTAGGAGATTATACGAGAAGTTCAGTTGTTTGCTTTTCTTCTAATTTGATGGCTCACGTACACCAGAAGGGCATGATATCACTATATATATTGTTTGCTATTTTCTTCTGTTGCACACATAAAAATCTCCAAATCCATAATCTATCAGTATCAGGTCTCTTCAAAATGTACATGTAGACATTTGCTGATTGAAATGGGTTATGTTCACCCTACTGAATCGACGAGTATGATTATAGGTGAAAACCGCCGGTCACGTGTCAAATCACAGTCAATGGTAGGTTTTTCGGTGCTTTCGTTATCAAGTGTGGGCGTGTGTCTGACCGGACGACAGTCACCACAGCCGAAAATGAACGATTTTCAGCATATCGATGACAGGTATGGTTACTGGTGTCCAGTCATTTTTTGAAGGAGAGATATCGTACTATATTGTCACCAAATGTAGGGTTATTACTATTTCAAGTTAACAAAAATTTTAAACATTTTTGCGGCGAAAGGTGTTTTTAGGTGTTGGTAGACAGTCCATGGTAGGTATTAGCATCGAATTATAGTGTGAGGAAATGAGCACAAAATGAACACGTGGGAACTTAATATCTGCCTCATGTATCACTGACTCATTCATCTCTCGATTCCTTCCACTTGTGTGTGTTTAAGAGGAATATGAACCATTAATAGTTTATTCTCTGTCTGTCTCATATTACGACAGTCCATTGTATCATCATCGGATCGATCGACAGTCCATGGTAGGTCAAAATACGGTCAGTCCGAACTGACGTGAACCGTGTAACCTTGGCCAATGATTCGCCAAATGGACTGTTGCCAGGATAAATGGTAGCTTCATGATAACATTGCAGCTGTTATGCGGCTTCAATGTGAAGTGATCCAACCTACAGTTCATGGTCGCATGACAAATGGACTGGTGCATTCACCTATAATCATACTCGTCGATTCAGTAGGGTGATGTTTACACAATATATAAACAACTCCTCTTTACATGCTTAATTCACACATCTCAGTAGTGCAGCTGCCCATGCATATTCTCCATTTGGTCAGCATACAAGTACAATTCGATTCTGAAAGTAAACAGAAATATTTTAGATAAATTGGGAAACTGGTAATAAGTACATGTATTCCTTTCCTTTGAAATAATACCAGATTTTAAAATAAAGAAAAAACTTTCTTTTTCAGTCAGAATAGCAATCATCTCATAATATTGCTCAACAATGTTCAAGCAAGAAATTTCCAGTAATAGAATGATTGAATTAAATGCCTTTTCAATCAAAATAGCAATCATTTCATACCATCATGACTATTGCTGATCAACAATGTTCAAGCACTAAATTTCAGATATAAATGGTATGATATAACTGAACTGATATGTAACTAAATTCCATAAAATTTGAATACAGGAAATATATGGCAATCTAGGAACATAAATCCATATTCTACATTTGGCTAAAGATATAAAAGTCCCTTTCATGAACTTAATACATATGTACCGATACTGAAACCTATAATTATTAGTCTCTGTAGGCCTGCATAAAATCCACCTTTTGCACTTCAAATTCTTAGACAAAGGATTCACGCCAACAGGTACACTGATGCGTGACTCCCGCATAAATTTGTGGTTCACATTAGTCCTCTATTCTTATGGCTTCATTTTTTATCAGTGGTATATGAATGGACTATTTTTGACTTGCAGTTGCAAAAGGTATCCTCAATGTATTAAATCATAATGGTCATAATACATTTCTTGGAATGGATATTTGATGCATATTTACAATATTTACACCATCAATAGTTAAAAATCTGCTCTATGCTGTAGATAACGAATTACAAATGTACGCCGGGAGTCGTGCAGGTGCGAATCTATCCTACCTATATGTATCAAAGTGTAAACTTTTTATATGATTAGTAAAATAGCATCATCAGCATGGTGGACGAAGTTTTGTCTTGCAGTGAAGTCACCAGCCTACATCCATGTCATTACTATAGGCATGGTTCAGCTACATGTAACTTCTTTTAGGAAGGGGGTTGGGTGTACTTCGACTTTGGTCATTTTTGGGGAACTTTTTCATGAAACAAAATTATATAAAATATATCTTTTTAATATCTGAAAATAGTAAGGGGTGGAGGGGTATGTCCAGAGAGGAATATATCAACAAGGAATATGTCCAGGAAGGAATATGGAGAGGGAGAGAATAATGGGGGGCGGGATGTCATTCAAGCATCAGACTTGCGCTGAAAACGTGTGAATCTCCGGCTGCTAAGCTCGACGTTAGGACGAGTTGTGTGTGCATGGGCGGGGAGGGGAGGGGGTACAAATTATACAATGGCTGACAGCCTTTCTTCTATTATTTGGATGTTGGCTTGCGCTTAAACCGACTCTCTGCTATAAATTTTCGAGTGATGGAATTATTTACCTGGTCCTGCCTGTCATAGCGGGTGGAATATTCGCCGTATACGGAAAATCGGCACAGGCAGGTGCTTCTTGATGTTGTTGTTGTGCCGATTGCGTTCGTTATCTGTTCCCGAGTTTCAATGCCTTTGACTTTGTAGATCGGGATGTTCTCTCTTTTGGATTGTTGAGCTTGATATCTCGAGCGCATGGCTCAAGTCTTTGAATCAGCATACCCAGAACCGACATCGGACTTCCAAAATATGAAATAAATCGGTTTGACTGAGCTGAAGATATGGTGAGTGTTTTTTTCTGTCAGCCAGTTCAAGGGCCGTAACTCGTAATTCACTCCATCCCCAAAAAAATCTCAATTTGAAAGCGGACGCGCACGTAACTCCAAACTGACGACATTCTTTACCTCCGATTAACAAAGAGTTCTTTTTATTTTCCTAAATTTTTAATGTTACAATATTTGTCCATTTTAAAATGGTACAATGATGGTACAATATACCTAGGATGGCTATTCTTACCCTCAAACAAACGAGAGCCAATGTAGGACCGACATTGGAACAATCCAAACCGTATACATTATGGACCGACAGCCGTCGCCAATGATGTACCAATATATAATGTTACATCGTCGGCAACATCAAATGGTACCATGATGGTCCAACATAAATTGTTACATTGCTGTAACACTCAGTGGTACACGAATGTTCCACTTTATATCGGTGTCATATAGTGGGGAAAACGCGTGTGTATATATACATGTGTCAGATTGATAGGGCCTAAGGTTATTGAATTATGTCAGCTTTGCGTCATGTGAATATTGCTTTTATTCCTCTTGTATTCATCTTGTCATGTTTGGCAACTTGTTCTTCTTATTTGTATGACTATATTACCAGTCTGCTGACTGCGTTGATGTGTCAATAAAAAAGTTCTAAAGTTCTAAGTTCTATGGTACTTTTTCAAAAATTTCACCGTTTCGTGCCGGGACACTTCCTATCATGTTTGTCTTGACGAGACTAAGAAAACAAATCCAAACAACCATACCGCAAATGTCTAGAAGTAGGTTTCCCAGTGGGACAAACATTGGTCCTATACCCCTAGTATGGGACTATATGGGTCTCCCTGAACTTTTTCCAAAAATTTCAACGATTCGCTCCGCGACACTTCCTATCATGTTTGTCTTGACGAGACTAAGAAAACGAGACCCCACAACCTATACCGCAAATGTCAAGAAGTAGGTTTCCCAGGATGGTCCTATACCCCCCATACCCCATATAGGCATTTTCTGTAATTTAGGATAAAGTCCGTGTTCCGTATTTTTTCAGGAAAATTTTTTACATACACCCACCCTGGAACTAGGGGGAGATAACTCTATTGATAGGCAAGCCCCGTTAAGCCCGCATGGATACCTCATACAACTCGATCGGCCCATTAGGGGCTCCCCTAGATCCCAAAACGTCTATTTCCATACCCTTTTCCCACAATTCCCTGTCTGCGCATGCGTAGAATGGTGACAACGCCCGAGCCGCTAGTCCAGTCAAATGCCCCTTCACGAATGCTTCACATTGATACCTCACTCGACCCCATCGGACCATTAGTGGCTCCCCTAGCTCCAAACGTCTATTTTCATACCCTTTGGCCACCGCGCATGCGCAGAATGCCGATATTTCAACCCCACACCCAGCCCATCAGATGCCCCTTCACGAATGCTTCACTTTGATACCTCACTCGACCCCATTGGACCATTTAGGCTCACTAGATCCCAAAACGTCTATTTCCATACCGCTTTTCCCACAATTCCCTGTCTGCGCATGCGGGATGGTTTACAACGCCCGAGCCGCTAGTCCATTCAAATGCCCCTTCATAGATACTTCACATTGATACCTCATATGACCCCATTGGACCATTAGTGGCTCCCTAGCTCCAAAACGTCTATTTTCATACCCTTTGGCCACCGCGCATGCCCAGAATGCCGATATTTCAACCCCCATACTTTAGCCCATTAGATGCCCCTTCACGAATGCTTTCACATTGATGCCTCATACAACGCCATTGGACCATTAGGGACTCCCCTCGACACCAAAACGTCTATTTTTATACCCTTGGGCCACCGCGCATGCGCAGAATGCCAATATTTCAACCCAACACCCAGCCCATCGGATGCCCCTTCACGAATGCTTCACATTGACACCTCATATGACCCCATTGGACCATTAGTGGCTCCCCTAGCTCCAAAACGTCTATTTTCATACCCTTTGGCCACCGCGCATGCGCAGAATGCCGATATTTCAATCCCACACCCAGTCCATCAGATGCCCCTTGACGAATGCTTCACTTTGATACCTCACTCGACCCCATCGGTCCACTAGTGGCATCTTGGACATGTCTAGACTTGTTTGTGTTTGTCTGGGGTTTTTCCCCACAATGGCATGCCGCCATTTTGGAGCCGCCATTTTGGAGCCGCCATTTTGCTACAAAATGGCGGCTCCAAAATGGCGGCATGCCATTGTGGGGAAAAACCCCAGACAAACAAGTCTGGACATGTACATAAGCCATACTCTAATAAGAACGGAAAGCATCACAGAAATAACATTATTTCAATGAACGTCTAGCGGGACCCATACCGGGCCGAGTTGTCTCCCTTGCGTCCAGAGTGTATAGATGGCGCTACCATCGGATAGTGACGTCATTTTACATCCGGGTGAAATATTGTTCGATTTGCACTTTGTATACTACTTGTGTTGTATCTCAGTTACGCTGTTATTGTACCTGTTCATGTGGCAAGCCCAGCACAGAAGTATAAACCAGAAGATTATATTTGGCACTGTCACGAGAAACGAGACAAAGGAATCACTTCCAAAATGAAACTTCTTTATGGTGGACCATATCCAATCACTCAGAAGTTGATCAACTTGTGAGATCTTAAGTGCATCTTTGTCAAAATCAGATTGACAAGAAGAATCTTTGTGCAATATTTCCGTTTGTGCATGGCTTCTCTCTGGTTCAATCTCTTTTTCCGTGTGACAACTAACAGGATGAAGACTGTGGAGTCGGCGAGAAAACATTGTTGATTTCTAAGCAGCCTGTGTAGATCTCCGTCTCTGTATCCACAGTTCCCTCAGCCCTGCCCTCTTTCTGCAGCCGATACTTCGATCAAGTTTGCCTGTTACGGCGAATAATTGACGGGGACTTATGTTTGACTGCCACCAAGTTGATAGCATTGGTTAATGGAGAGAGAACTATATATACCTTGTATAGAATCTCGATTATACTGTTGCATATTCCAGCTTGTAGAATGATGACTGACGCCCAGCTATTCAAAACCTCGAAGACGTCCAATGTCGGCAATGTTATTGTGATTTAAAGTTGGGCGATACTAGTTGCTATATTGAACACTCACTTGGTAGAGAAGTTCTCTGGAATCTCGATTGAAATAGTTGAAATCCGCTGTGGAGCTGACTTACAATCTCCAATGTTCACGGCATACAATCGATAGTGCACCTCTAGGGGTACTCCCTCACTCTTAGAACTATAGAAGGGTTATCTCAGAGTGAAAATGGAGGGTTTCGCTCTAAAATTTTTTTTTTTGCGTACATATCTTTATTTTTCTTTATATTTTTCATCGCACGGAACACTCCAATGACCATAGAACACACCAAGATGCCGATCCAAAGCGTGTGATTGTTAGTACCAGAACAGGCGTTGAAAAAGGATGCTGCGCTGTTGTATATCGATTTTTGATAGCATGTGTATCCGGTTAATTGTAATTTGCTGTATGTTTATCCATGTAGATGTAGCATAGATATGCCAGGTAGTCTAATCGGCTAAAATAAAAACAGTTCACCATTTCTTAGTTGAATTTTGTCGAACTTTCACCTAAAACGTGCGTGTACAGGTTGTGAGGAGAAATAACTTTCACACTTTATTTGCTTGAATGACGATTATAGTCCATGCAAGTATGATCCTTGTGTGGATATATCCAACAGCATCCCTTATGTTCCGTGAAATACACTTTATTATAAAATAATAGTTTGAGACTTCATCCAGGAACCACAAAGTACGGCCAGGTAGACAGATGACTCCGAATGGAGCCTTTTACACCTCCAACAGCGAGCGAGTACCCTTAGAGGTGCATTATCGATTGTATGCCGTAATGTTGTTCTCCAAAGTTGAGGTACCGAGAAAGTTTGTCAAACTAAAAAGATGACAAACGGCGGGTCCCAACACCAAGTGATATACTCGAAATGTGAGGAGAATACGTATAACGATGACAAACTCGTTTTGCTTGGCTTTGATGATTTCTAATCCATAAAACAACAAGAAACAGTACATTTAGAGTCCAGCTGTGAGGTCACAACAATTTTGTCTATACAGAGCTGGTGTTCCAGGCCTCTGGCTGCCCTAACATGCACTTCTCGGAGAATATATATTCAAAGTCGCATCCAGATTTAACACCCAGAGTTGCCAAGAATCGAACTGAACACCATTCAACTACAATTAGAAAACGTCTATAAACATTAGCTTTTACATCAGTATCTCCAAAGAAACGTCAGCTCCCCAGCAATAAAGAAGTTGTTATCCATAGAATAGCCTTGTGTTATATACGCCGAATTCTAAATGCCTATCAAAGAAATTATAAACATGTACTTCTATTGAAAAGAAACTACCAGCGGGGATTTAGCAAACACTAAATTAAAACGGGTAATTTTAAGTAAACTATATACAAATCAGTTGAAATATGAACCATTATCTAAACAAAAGAACGTACACGGGACTCGGCACTTTTATCGTGTTATAGTCCTTGGCTATAATCTCATAACGGATTTAAATACACGCTCCCTGGAATGACTTACTTGTATAGAAAGTCAAAAAATACTATAAATAACGGACAATACCAATAACTTATCGACCAAATATCACACTATAACACATCACTATAACTGGTACCACTTTGGTTATAAGAAACAAATATATGCATGAATACAGGCGTCAAATTGTCTGTAACAAATTTCTGTGTCAATATATTTTTTTTAGAGTAACAACTGTGCTCTGACAACATGGACGGTCGTGTCCATAAAATGCCCTGTCCGAGAGAACGGCAGAGGTTTTAATTTCGCTGTGAAGGATTCGTCAGCAAAACTTCAGTGACAGAACGTGAGTGTTCTCAGATGTTATGCAGTGTTAAAAAGTACATGTTGAGGATTCTGAGGAAGCACTTCGTAATAATGAGAATTTTACCTGGTGGAAGCATCACTCATGAATGTAGCACTTCTACATCAAACGTATTGCGCTTGTTTCATTATTCGACTGTTTAATTTCCTTACATACCAGAATAATTTTCAGGCTCTTTGTCTGAAGTTCTGCATATACTTACCCAATAATTGATATTACAAGCGTCATTCATAATTCAGCCGTCGTCCATTAGAGAATATCCGCGTCCATAATCCAAAGACCTATTCCATATTCCATATAACAGTATTACCACCAAATTCAAAAAGACAATCATAGTATACATAAACATAGGCTTGTTTCCTGCAAGAGAGAAGCGGTCAACAGTTTTCAATGATGCCGGCAAGACATCATGATGTTCCAAAAATATCAAATCCGTATCGCTGATCAGTATTCTTAATCCATAATATTCGTTGTAAAGTCGTCATCTAAAGAATGATGTATCTCAGTCACGCTTTGATTGTGACTGTTCATATGAGTACAATGAGGATCTTGAAGTACATGGGTTCATACGGCCCCTAGCCCCGGGTTAAGCGGAATTAGACACAAGTTACGAAACGTAACGCCATAGATCCTGCATGCTACGCTCGTATTTTGCTATCAGCATGCGATATGTATCGGCAAATTTGAGAAACTTTGAGTGGAGGCGCTTGGTGGTGTAGCCCTGTTTTATAAGTTTCTGCAACAATGTTTTGTGACGTTGATTACAATCGTCACATTTAACACAGGATCTAGCAAATGCTACTAGGCGTGATATGTATACGCCATATGCAGGTCCTACTGGAATATTACTGTCCAGAAAAGGATAGTTTACGATGTCGAAATTGTAGTCATCTCTTTTGTCATACAGTCGACGAGAGAGAAGGCCCGCTTCATTTTTATAGAGATATAGGTCTAAATACGATGTGCCTGTAGAGTTATCTGTAGTTTCCTTCAAATCCAGTGAAGGTGGATATATATCCTTCACTGTGTCATCTATATAGCGATTATCCACAGCGAGAAGATCGTCTATATAGCGTTTGGTGAATGAGAAGGAACGGGCTTTGAATGGATCGGTTTTTGAAAGCGGCTGCATATAGTCATATTCATAAGAGAACAGATATAGGTCAGCCAATAGGGGTGCACAATTAGTACCCATTGGAGTACCTATATGCTGTTGATATATTGTGTTGCCAAATTTCACATAGATATTTTTAATGAGAAATTCAAGCAACTCTATAAACAAAGAAACATCCCATGAATGATATCTCTTGTATGTAGTAGAGCTAAAGAATGCTTTATGGCTTCCGACATTAATATATATACGATCAGTTTTCTTGAACACAGATACTATTAATGAACTTAGACGATCAACAAGGTCCTGATGAGGGATTGTGGTATAGAGAGTTAAGAAATCCCATGTGGATACATGTCTATACGGTATGTGACCTTTAGTATCAAGTTCTTCCGAAAGACATTTTGAGGTTTTCAATATCCACATACCTTCAACAGGGTTGAAAGAAGCTTGGTGGTGCAGCTTCTAGAACCAGCTATTAATCTAGATTTGTATGGTGATTTATGCATTTTGGGAGTCCAGTATACTTTTGGTATATCGTTATGTTTGGTTGTAGCTGAATATGTATTTTTACCTGCGGCACGCAGGTCTACGGGAGGCTCGCGTTGTTGTTACCTGCGGCACGCAGGTCTACGGGAGGCTCGCGTTGTTGTTGTTCTTCTTCTTCTTGTTCTTGTGACTTTTTGAAATGCGCATGCGCTAAGAGAGTGTGATCTCTGCCACACTTTTCTTTTCAACCTCCGATCTCACATGAAACCACTGTCTTCAAGCGCGTTTGAATTCATTTGCAACTATATTCGGTGGAATGAATTATTGCTTCGTTGATTTCCGTTCAGACTTCAATTCTCTTACGTCAGTCGCTTTAAAGCTGTCGGTCGTCACATCAGTCACTGTCTTCAGATATTACCATTTTCATTGAACAGTATGCAGATGTATACACAATTTAAGATCCTTGGATTTCTTATATACCAAAGAAGATGAGCCGCAACCTTGTCGGTGGTTCAGCTAATTTGCATACAGTCCCAGGCGACTGTCTTAGAAAGTAGAAAAATAAGTTCACTACTTCTAGTAATCATTTTATCTACCCAATCTAGATAAAACACAAATTGGCGAAGAAGCATAACAAGTAACGCATTATCATTATGATTAACATTGAATAATACTTGGTATCAAATTATAGATCATGCATCATAAAAACAAACGCAACAATTACGTTTCAGAAGTAAGCGGAACAACTCAGCAACTTTCACCGAATAAAGATGTTTAACTTTACCCCCAAGCAATTCGCATATATGGAAATATGTTTTGAAAGGAAGAATAACTTAACCCTCTGTGGGAATCGAAACAATGACCCTCCAATCCCTGGACTTGCACTTAATGGTAGCTATACCGATTCATTGATAATACTCAAAACTGACTTTATGCGCAAACGGTTTTATAATACATAAATGACTATGTACTATTTAATGAGTCCGACAACCCTATGCGCGAACAGTACATCATAGTTATATTGTGTACTTTCGGTTACAAGCATGAAATTTGGCACATAGCTATTTCGAATGATCCTCTTTCGGAACCAGTCCCTCTATCCTCATTCTCGCAAGCCAGGGCCTTGCTTCGCTGGTATTGATGTTCTCGTCCTCTTCCGCACTCATAATCCCTTTAGAATTGCATTAATCACTTCCGTAAAATCAATACTTATGTGTATCAGCAGACAACGGGCAGAAACATGTTGCATTTGACATCATTCTCTCAAGTCAGAGCCCATTTCTGCTAGAACTTACTGGTTCTACACTTCACAATTTACGTTACTTTGTCAATCAGTTTTACGAATGAAATTACGTCATATATTAGCAGATACTGACCATAAAAGCGATCTATTTGACCTCGTTGTCAATGTCTTAGCTATACCGACTCATTGATAATACTCAAAACTGACTTTATGCGCAAACGGTTTTATAATACATAAATGACTATGTAGTACTTAATGAGTCCGACAACCCTATGCGCGAACAGTACATCATAGTTATATTGTGTACTTTCGGTTACAAGCATGAAATTTGGCACATAGCTATTTCGAATGATCCTCTTTCGGAACACAGTCCCTCTATCCTCATTCTCGCAAGCCAGGGCCTTGCTTCGCTGGTATTGATGTTCTCGTCCTCTTCCGCACCCATAATCCCTTTAGAATTGCATTAATCACTTCCGTAAAATCAATACTTATGTGTATCAGCAGACAACGGGCAGAAACATGTTGCATTTGACATCATTCTCTCAAATCAGAGCCCATTTCTGCTAGAACTTACTGGTTCTACACTTCACAATTTACGTTACTTTGTCAATCAGTTTTACGAATGAAATTACGTCATATATTAGCAGATACTGACCATAAAAGCGATCTATTTGATCTCGTTGTCAAAAGCTAGGACCTTGATTTCCTTGAGAGTTTTTTAAATTTATTTTGATACCTTTCATATTGACTTGGAAGTCATTTTCGCGAACGCAATAATTTGATGTACCAAAAGATAATAACGAGAATTCGACATGATTCTCTTATACACGCAGACCTTGTTTAGTGAACTAACCCTGAAATTTCGCACTTAAATCACCTCCCGAATGACTTAATGACAAACATATTCGCGAATTGATTATAGGGCGATATCCATAGATACTGACAAGAAATGTTTCTTATTTGCAGAATTTGACTTAAAAAAAAAAATTAATAAAATTATCAACCTTCGAAAAGGCTTGACCAAACATGTCGGATGAGGTGATATCTCCTAAGGATGAAATAGGTAATCATTTGTATAGAAGGAGCAAATCATGCATTGATATTGGCTTGCTGCATGGAAAAGAGTGTCAAGGTACCGTATTTAGTTTGCAGATGATAACGCACATAAATGCAGAAACTTAATTTATTATTCTAATCGAATATCAAGACTGTCACAGGCCTCAATTTGAATCGTGAAAAATGTCATTATGCCTCTTGAACAGTTCGATAAAGCCTTCAACCCCATTCCATAGTTTCACAGATCAAAGTGATAGACCTGATAATAAATTCATTGAAAATTAACTTTGACGGAAATATAAATTTTCCATTTTGCTCGGCAAAGTAAGCGAGAAGGGAGACTGAAGAGCGTAGATGTTCGCGCTATGACTAAATCCTTGAAATTTGTTTGGATTTCCAAATATTTGAAAGCCTTTTTGATTTGCAAAAATCAACGGCTGAACGGAATGTTTTGAAACTTGGAATTCACGATACTTGTACCAAGACATTGCCAAAGCGATTATTGTGACTTCGTCTGTCAATTCAGTATAGACGGCACGGACCAGTCAACATCGTCGGATTTTGAACGAGGAAAGCGATATATATATATTGTGTCAAATCTATTAGTCAATTCCTGCAATTGTGGGTTAGAAGTTGAAAATTACTTCCCTTGGCATGAAAACACTTGCAGATGGCGCTTTTTTTCCAACAATTACCACTACCTCCGCTGATATGTCTTTCACTGTATTATTGCCACTGCCGCAGGTTTTGACTACAATGTAGTCATTTCTCACTTGTTGTTCTTGTTGTTGTTCTTGTTCTTGTGACTTTTTGAAATGCGCATGCGCTAAGAGAGTGTGATCTCTGCCACACTTTTCTTTTCAACCTCCGATCTCACATGACAATACTGTCTTCAAGCGCGTTTGAATTCATTTGCAACTATATTCGATGGAATGAATTATTGCTTCGTTAATTATTATATATGAGAATAGTGTGAATAACGTCAAAGGACCTACGAAGTAGGGTAGGCGTTAGGACTTCGACACGCACTGTGCTCTTGGACCCCCAGTTGAAATCCTGCCAATATTAAGATGGGCACGGCCCAAGTTAGAATCACCAGTGATTTTAATCAAAAATCCCCAGAAATTTTCATCAAAAGTAGGTCCACTCGAAACATGCTGGCAACAGTCCCCTAATGCACCTTCATGCCCAGTGTGAATAACGTCAGAGGACCTACGAAGTAGTGTATGCATTAGGACTCAGACACGCACTGAACTCTTGGACCCCCCAGTTGAAATCCTGCCAATTTTAAGATGGGCACGGCCCAAGTTAGAATCACCAGTGATTTTAATCAAAAATCACCAGAAATTTTCATCAAAAGTAGGTCCACTCGAAACATGCTGGCAACAGTCCCCTGATGCACTTTAATCCTAAAAATCAAGGTTCTAATATCAACAGTAACACTCAAATATAACATATCTCTCAGATATAGCATATATATAAATATTAATATTCATGTCACTGTTCCATTTTTCCTCTAGTTGTATTCCTCTTAAAATTTTGTACTCTGCCTTTGACTGGTGTTTGTACAATAAATAAGATCTTGAATGATTATTTTGCCGACGAAAGGATTCAATTGGACTCACTCAGTACCGGACAATTTCAAATGGTAGCCCACTTCGAAGGGAAAGAAATGACTATGTAGTATTTAATGAGTTGGACACCCCTGTGCGCGAACAATACCTCGCAGTCGTGCAGTTATATTGTGCACTTTCGGTTGCATGACATTCGGCAAATAGCTATTTTGAATGATTCTCTTTCAGAACACAGCCTCTCTATCCTCATTCTCACAAGCCAGGGCCTTGATTCGCTGGTATTGATGTTCCCGTCCTCTTCCGCACTCAGAATCCCTTTAGAATAGCATTAATCACTTCCGTAAATTCAATACTTATGTGTATCAGCAGACAATGCGCAGAAACATATTGCATTTGACATCATTCTCTCAAGTCAGAGCCCATTTCTGCTAGAATTTACTGGTTCTATACAAAATTTACGTTACTTTGTCAGTTTTACGAATGGAAGGACGTCATTTATTAGCAGATGCTGACCATAAAAGCGATCTATTTGTCCTCATTGTCAAAAGCTAGGGCCTTGATTTCCAGGAGAGGAGAATTCGACATCATTCTCTTACACACATACCTTGTTTAGTGAACTAGCCCTGACATTTTCCACTTAAATTACCTTTAAGGTCGAACTTGTCAGATGAGATGATATTTCCTAAGAATGAAATAGTTAATGTCTTGGTATTGACTCGCTGCATGGAAAATAGTGTCAAGGTATTTAGTTTGCAGGTGACACGCAAATACAGAAACTTAATTAATTAGTCTAATTGAATATCAAGACTGTCACAGGCCTTAATTTAATAGTGAAAAGTGTCATTATGCCTCTTGGACAGTTTGATAAAGCCTTCCACCCCATTCCAGTTTCACAGATCAGAGTGATAGACCTTATACTAAATTCATTGAAAATTAAGGAAATATAAACTTTCCATTATGCTCGGCAACGTAAGCGAGAAGGGAGACTGAAGAGCGTAGATTTTTGCGCTATGACTAAACCCTTGAAATTTATTTGGATCCCAAATATTTGAAAGCCTTTTTGATTTGCAAAAATCAACGGCTGAACCGAATGTTTTGAAATTTGGCATACACGATACTTATACCAAGATATTGCCAAACCGATAATTGTGACTTCGTCTGTCAATTCAGTATAGACGGCATGGACCAGTCAAAATCGTTGGATTTTGAACGGAGAAAGTGAATATATATATATGGTATCAGACCTATTAGGCAATTCCTACAATTGTGAGTTAGAATCTGAAAATTACTTCCCTGGGCGTGAAAACACTGGCAGATGTTGTTTTTCTACCATTACCACTACCTCCGCTGATATGCCTTTCACTGTATTATTGCCACTGCCGCAGGTTTTGACTACAATGTAGTCATTTCTCACTTGTTTCTACTTCGAAAGCATAACCACCAATCAATATTGTCCTACTCCAAACTCTGGTGAATAGTGTGTCATGCAAAATTCACCGATGGGGTAGAACCGGCGCAACAAGGAAAATCAACTAAAAATATCCTTGGTCCCCCTAATCTCAGAACCAAAAAAAAACTTCGGGTCCTATCTGGATCTTAGGTAAAAAAAGTTCTAGTCCTATCTATATGCTGTGATCTACATGTATACATGGATTTGGCGAGCCGCATCTGTAAACACCATCCCCCAATCAATGTGTGATCTGCACATATAATTTTGCATATTTTGGTAGGTATTCCAATAGGAGGTCAATTATGGCACTACCCCAGGGGATTTTAGGGCCGCTCCAATCTATATCTATATGATAAGGTTTTTTGTTTGGCAAGTTGCACATGTATATCTGTATATAGAAAGTTTACTGTAGTTGTGAGCTGTCATTGGATGAGTATGAAACTTGGTGCACATGTTTCTTATGATTGGAGGATATACCTGTGCTATTTATGAGATGAAATATTAATTTTTGTACAAAAAAAATGGCAAATTATCCGGATTTTTGTTTAGCGAATGTGTACATGTATGCCTGTACATCAAAATTTCTCTAGTTGTCAGCTGTCAATGGATGATTATGAAACTTTGTACACATGTTTCTTATGATTAGAGGATGTACCAGTGCTATTTATGAGTGTAAATATTATTTTTTTGTCCAAATTATGGAAAATTATAAGGTTTTTGTTTTGCAAAAGTGTACATAAAAAGTTTGCTGAAGTTTTCAGCCTCTGGATGATTATTGGTAAACAAGTTCCTTATGATTACAAGATGTGCATGTGCTATATATGAGATGAAATATAAATTTTTGTCCAAATTATGAGGTACTATGCCAATGATAATGTACATACATGTACGCCTGTGCATTCATGTACACTTGTACATGGAAAGTTGCTGAAGCTGTCAGCTTTCATTGGATGATTTTGACACTTGCTACACGTTTCATATTATTTGAGGGTGTGCATGTGCTATTTATGACATGAAATATAAATTTTTGTCCAAGTTATCGCGGTTTGGACTTCTTACTTTTCCAATTATACCCGGTAAAGTTTTTATGAGGCAAAAATTTACATGTACACCTGTACATGGACAGTTTGATCTACATGCATGCTTTCACTAGCCTGCATTTGTGCGGCCATTTTTAATTTATACAAGATCATTATTGATTCATTTCTCTGATACCATTCAACTATTCAATACGAAAGTTGGTATAGATCATTGATGTAGCAAGCGACTTCCACTGAAATTACCAATCCTTTTTATCTGATTGGGCGTAAACCTTGGTGGCCATCTTTAATTTATGCAATCATTAATGATACATGTACATATCTCTGATTGCTCAATATAAAAGTTGGTGTACATCATCGATACATCAAGAAACTTTCAATGAATTACCAAACCGTTTCATTTTTTATTGGACGGAAGCCTTGGTGGCCATCTTTGATTTATGCAAAATCAAAAATGATACGGCACATCTCGATTACCATTCAACCTTTCGTTTCAAAATCTCATCACCGTTAATATGGCCATGACCTAGAAGCCTAGCACAGCCGAGGATTTTTCAGATGCTCAGGTTCGTTTTTTTTTGTGGACAAATAACACTTGGTCACATGGATGGTCAAGTTAAAAAAGTTCATGTGCTACATAAAAAAGCGAGAAAAAGTGCTGGTCCCCCAACTGTTTGCATCGGCCCTACCCCATCGATAAATGTTGCATGGTCCCTTACGGAAAACGAATCAAGAGTTGTGGCGCGGTTGAGTAGTAGTAGAGTCACTATGCTAATCATATGCTAATGTATGCATGAAGTGAACATAAAAAAAAACCAACTTACAGTATTAGATTCGCATCATTCAATTATAATAACCACGGACATGTGACCTATACATGACTGTGTAATTTAAACTGGTTGAATCCCAATACGGATTTAATGCATACGATTGAATTAAGTAGTTGCACTTTAATCAAAGAAAAAACCCCAGAAATGTTGTACAAATATTATGAAACTAACCTGCTTGCTGTTCACGTATAAATGTACCCCCTTTTTTATTTTAAATACGTGGTTCAAATATGACATCTGAGTGAAAACGTCACGGGGCCTTTCTTCAAGTAAATATTCCAGTATTTATACTCCCAGGAAAAGAATTATATTTTGAGGGAAAGAAGCTGCCAGTCATTTTCAATGATCAGAAATTATATAGTTTGATATTTCCGTTTTCGTGACTAATCAAATGTTATCAGATGAATCAAATCAAATTAACGAATGTAGCTATACATTTCACTACTTCTTCAAAACATTAGATTCTCAACATAGCAATATACATCCCATTCTCGTTGTATATGGCGTAATTTTATACCAGAATGGGGAACCAATCCAAACATCCATTTGTCAGTCGCTGTCCACCGGAAGGTTTCGAAGTGGATCGTCGATCTTCATATTTGAACCGCCAGCATCCTTACATCCTCAAATATTTTAAATTAAATAGGCTTGCAAAAAAAAACACTGATTAGAAAGACGGAATCGGTTAACAGTTTTCCATCATTTTGGCGAAACAGAAAGCAGACCCGTTCATCTTTTATTTCACACAGATGTATGAATATTTATTTGAAAATACTCCAAGATATGTACCCTCACTTCTACCAATGTACAATACATGCAAACATGAAGGGACCAAGAGACTTGCCAGAAATCGTTACCGTCCTCGATGGAAGAGACAAATAAGCGAGAGAAATTATTCTAGACATTATTTATTCATGAGAGTGATATCGAGGTATGGTTGTACAGAATATTATAATGGAAACATTCTCACTGATGTGCCGCTAATATCATAAGGAGGCTTTGAAGTGCTTTTCAGTGATCAAGGCACGGATCTCTAAAGTAATAAATGTATGAACTCGGAGATAAAATACTTCCTCGAAACAATTCAGAGTATATGTCATAGACGTGGAAGTATTTGACACTATATGTTATATTATGTTAGAAAGCAGCAGTCAAATTGCATAAAACAAACAGAAATTAGACACATTTGTTCAATATTCACTAGCTAGACACACAGATATACATGGTGCGATACAACCCAAAACAGTACTTTGCCGAGTTTTCGTCAAAAAACTGTATCACACAAAGTTATGGAATGTTACCCGCATAAAATAATATAAAAATATAATTATTATTTACAAATGAAACAGAGATCGGTATGTTTTGTCTTACATAAAGCTAAATAAAACCATATTTACACAACTTTGAACTTCATGAGCTCCTATAAATACGAAACGAATATTACATAATATGTCCCAACGAAATATATCCCTTTGGACTTTACCCTTGGGGTCATGATATTAAACGTGGTATAACGTTCTTTACAATATTGATGGCATTTGGTATTTAGAAATGTACATGAATGCTGAATTCCTGAACTCATCTCTTCGACATATCTTCTAGAAACTGGACAATGTGATAAAGTATTGACATATCTTCTAGAAACTGGACAATGGGATAAAGTATTGACATATCTTCTAAAAACTGGACAATGGGATAAAGTATTGACATATTTTCTAGAAACTGGACAACGGGATAAAGTATTGACATATCTGCTAGAAACTGGACAATGGGATAAAGTATTGACATATCTTCTAGAAACTGGACAATGAGATAAAGTATTGACATAACTTCTAGAAACTGGACATTGAGATAAAGTATTGACATATATTCTAGAAACTGGACAATGGGATAAAGTATTGACATATCTTCTAGAAACTGGACAACGGGATAAAGTATTGCCATATCTTCTAGAAACTGGCAAATGGGATAAAGTATTGACATATCTTCCAGAAACTGGACAACGGGATAAAGTATCGGACACAAGTTACTGGGTCCGGTATATGGACGACATCTTTTGTCCTTCAAAATTCGTCTGTGATCCTTATTAAGGGAGTACATCACGTCTATGTCTATGCGCTTATCGGGATTTTTGGAATTATTCAAAACAGGCTGAATTTTCTAACAATAGTATCCAGATACCTCACAATAGGGTAAAAGAAACAAAATATTGGTCTCTGCCACATCAGAACCATTAATACCTATATTCATAACCGTTCCGAAGTGAAATATGTTCGACGAAAAGTACAGACCTGTCATATTGAATGGTCGGACACGGAAGGGTCAAAGAGTATTAGGCTCGAAACTATGCGTTTAGCGCCCCAAAATATTCATACCAATTTTACCCCAGCAAAAAGGCAGCCTCATCAATGCCTTGGAGATCTCCAAGAATATTTTCCAAACTCCCCGCCCCTAGCTCCTCATAGATAGGGCTTACAATATTCAGTTTATATGTTAAACTGCTGCCATTTAGAAAAAACCCCAGTATAGTGACTCACAATTTTTATTCCATATTCCGCAGGATTCATTGAAATTTTGTTTCATATGGTAAATTAAAGAACATTTGACTCTGGGATATCAGCCTAATGAGATTTATACATGAAAACGAACATTTTCCCTTTCTAATCCATTGATACATAGTACATAAACAAATAACGCAATATTTCTACAAATAATATGGTGGCCTCTTGTTTTTAAGTTTTTAATTCACGATTTGTCTTAAGTTAGCCTGACAATTTATTACTGAAAGTTAAATCAAATTTGCACTTTTAAAAATGAACGTGATTTACTCCCTTAAACGAGATTCAGACGAAGAAATATATTACAACATCAACTGAGAAATAAAGGTGGTTATAGGTCACGATTTGTCCATCACGCAAGGTGGCTACTATATAGGTGACGCTTTGTTCACTTCAGAATCACATCATCAAAATTAATTGTGTGCTAAATAATTAACGCATAATCTATAAGTACAACATAAAAGACCTGGTTCCAACAAGTATTTCATCACTGGTTACACTATCGCCATGGTTTTGTCACTGGAGGCTGTAGACATATTTAAATCCTCATTAACTGGTCCATGTGTGAAAGTTTGTCAGTTACTTGCCGAAGGGCGGTGGTTCTCTCCGGGCACTCCGGCTTCCTCCACCAACCATACTGACGGTCACCATATGAGTGAAACAAACTTGAGTGTGACATTAAGCCATATTCCCTCCTCCTCCTCCTCATTAACTGCCATTTGTATACAGTAAATGGAGTTGAGAAACATAATTTCTATATCATTTAAGAAGATTTCTAAGAATTGTCTATCAACACATTTGTAAAAAATACCAAAATTTCAAACAGACGTAAAACTATCATTATCATTCCAATTAAAACACGATCAGACCTCCAACACCAACAACTCCGACGTTCACATATCAACGATGTTCACAAATACCTCAACCATTACGACCCCAGTACATGCATTTCACATGCTGCCTGTGTTTGACACTTGTGACGTATACACGGATCGCTCCGCATGATATCAAGGGCTGGGTGTTAAAAATGTAAAAATGATCCAAATTAAACACATTGCCTGTTAATATTAAAACTCAATGCTAAAACATATCACACACACTGATGTCTTTGATGTCCTCCCTTGCAAGTTACACCAATGGACGGAGTATCTATGCACAGACATCATTTTGAAATGTCAAACCAGGCCGTGGTCATGAATATATACAGATATTTGAGTAGATCCGAGATGAGCTGATGATGGAATAATGTTTTTATCTATCACCTCCGATATCTACCTGCTTCAATTAACATGAATAAGTTAAAATCTACTCTACTGGATGAATGTGCCTTCGTTCGTTTAGGATTTCACTCTGTGTGGTATTTGAATAAAAAAACTGGATACAACTCACAACCAGAAAAATGAGGTTGAATAGTGTTGATGACAACACATGTCAACGATGTTGAGTAAGAGACTACGATATCTATACCACTACGTCCCTTACACTCTTTATTAGTATTAGCCAACATCATAACTTGGTGATAAGCCGGTATAACAATATCAGCACTTAATAGCCAGCACTAAAATATGACGTATTCCATTTTCAGCAACTTTTGGTGTAGAATTGACCTCAACATTTTGGTGTTGAATTGACCTCAACATTTTGGTGTTGAATTGACCTCAATATTTTGGTGTCCGATTTGGTCAACACGATTTTCCAATAAGACTTTACTAACCGACATCATTTTTCTGGATATGTACGTTATAATTAAAACGATATTATGAACTTATTTACATCGTTAAAATGAGGGAGATGTGTATTTACAAAGTTTGCTATAAAATATGCTTTGAGCCAAAAGAAGAAAAAAAAAATAAATAAACAAAAACAATATGCAACGTATTAAAATATTACTGTATGCAATAGTCCGAACTATACTTAGACTTCGGTATATTCCGCTTTTTGCCTCACGAAGAATATGGACACAATAATACCTGAATGAAATAAACGACTACATGAAGAAAAAAAAATGAATGGAATTTATTTTAACTTAGGGATCCGTCGTAGTTGTATATAAGCTATTATCATACAAAACAGACATATGGATGTTAAGGCGACTTCTTTCTCCCATAACCTCCATTGACTACCATGAGGAACTCCTTGATCGTCTAAATACTCTGCTCCTGTT